>CM053783.1:91814372-91839372 GCA_028749045.1 Cupressus sempervirens | reverse complement strand
CATGCAAAAGTTATTCAATATTTATAGAGGACAGTGTATAGACAGAGTACTTGCGAAGTGGTTTCTGATGTTTGGATTGTATCTTTTAACAAGGATAGAATCATGATGAGCATAGTTAGATAATGATAGTAGACAACCTAAAGATGACATCAGAGAGCGTGTAAGATCAAAGATTGCACATGTGAGAATTTGTATCTACTGAGAGCACTCAAAGAATTATTATAAGGATATGGTATAAAGGAGGTTTAATTTCCTAATGATTATATGTGTGTATTTAAGTGTGATATACGAAGTACTTGATAAATGCGAGTAAGAGATCCAAGGGATTAATTGGATGCAAAGTTCAAAGATTTGGTATTGAGATCAAAAGAGGATTTGGTTCAATCGAGAGGATAGAGGAATTCAAGTTATTCATTTCTACTATTTTGCAAAGAATAATATAGAGATTAGTTGGACAATGAGTTTGGTGGTCTTGCCCATGAAGCTGTTTGGAAAATGGGTCCACCTACCTTCTACAACTCCTAACAGGGTTGGCACAACTCCTAATAGGATTAGAATCTCCTAACATGGATTCAAAGTCTCCTTACAGGGACTAATATGTGCTAAATGTATTTCATTGGCTCCTAATAGAGTCCATCCTCTTACAAGGAACTTTTATAGTAGTAAATCTTTTTGTGGGTACCATCCCCACTGGGGTTTCCCTCTAATCAAGGGTTTCCCTAGTTCACATATCTGGTATTATTGTGTATGTGTTTCTTCTTATGGTTTTTTATTATATTATTCATATGGCTAAGGATTAATAAGGTTGATAAATTTTTTAATAGTTGGATAACTGATTCACCCTCCTCCCTCTCATTTATCTTGGTAGAATTTACTTTCTAACAATTGGTATCAAAGCATTGGATCCTGGAAGGAAAATATTAACAGCTTAAGGAGATCAATGGTGGGTCACTTCAGGAAAGAAAGTCCTAAATTGATGGAGTAAACTATGTTAGTTGGAAGGACAAGATGAAGAATCATTTATTGTGTATGGGTCTAGGGTATTGGCTGATGAAAAAGAATGGAAAAAAGATTTTAGAAGAAATAAAACTTGAGGATTGCAATGAAGCCAAAAGATAGCTATATATGTGCAATATGCTTGCCAAAGAAGCATTATTGTCAGCTCTTCCTGAGAATGAATACAGTCAGGTAAGATCCTTAAAAACATCTCATGCAATTTGGAAAGCTTTAGAAACTACCTTTGAAGATGATGTGCATGCTAAAAGAATCAAATTACAAAATTGGATATGTTTGTTTCAAGATGTCATGATGATGGAAGATGAATCTGTAAGAAGCTATATTGGTAGAATTTCATAAATTATTGTAGGTTTTAAGTCTTGCAATGGATAAAAAATTAAAGATGAGATCACTAAAAGATCTTGAAAACTTTGAGTCCACCATTCAAGAAAATAGCATAGATGATTGAGTTAGTGATATCCTATACTAAGAATTTTACTAAAGAGATTCTACTTGGAAGATTGGAAGCAACAGAAGTGAGCTTGAAGCAATCTGGAGATTTTCCTAAAGTCAAAATAGCTTTTTAGTGCATTAAGTGTTAACCCTTCATTATCAAGAAGTGCAAGCACTAGTGGATACTATGCTAGCAATAGTAGATCTAGATCTAAAGAGGATAGAAGAAATGAAGGAATTTCCCTACTTGTAAGAAGAGAACCAAATGGTAAGAGAATCTTTCATTGTTGGACTTGTAATGAATTTGGCCATTATGCTTCTAAATGTCCTAAAAGAGAGAGAAAGTCTAAGAAGAATTTGAAGACTAGAAGGCCTAGAGATTGTTTGTATGCAAATGAAGATGATGATTCTGAAGAAAGAGTTTAGAATGAAAGTGATGATGAATTAGGATTTGTAGCTATCAAAGAAGAAAATCCTGATAATAATTTATTTATTTTTTTAAAGTCAAAGAAGAGAAAGCCCTATTTTTGCAAGTTGAAAAGAAATCTCATTGGATTATAGATAGTGGTTGTTCACATCATATGACTAGAGACATGAATAATTTTGTTAAGTTATGTAGTCATGATGGAGGAATTGTTAAAGTCGGTAACAATGCAACTTGTCATATCAAGAGAATAGGATCTATTACTCTTGATGGAAAGACTAAGATTGATGATGTCTATTTTGTTGATGGATAAAAGCATGACTTGCTAAGTGTTGGATAGTTGGTTGATAAAGGTTATTAGTTTCAATTCATATAGAAGACATACATTACCAAGGATAAAAATGGTAAGTTGATTGGCACTGGTATAAGATCCAGAGGTAATGTTTTTCGATTGAATCCTATAGAGATGACATGTTTGGTTGCAAAGGTGGATAAGACTTGGTTATGGAATAGAGGATTTTGTCATATAAACTTTGATAATATTTTGAAGGCTAGTAGTACATTTATTGTCATAGATTTACCTAAAATTGTGAAGCCTACTAATTTTGTGTACAAAGAATGGGTTATGGCAAAACAAAAGAAAATTTCCTTTCCTAGCATTAATTTCGCTACAATAGAAAAATTGGAGATTGTTCATACAAATTTAAGTGGTCCTACCAGAACAAGAGGATTCTATGGTAAAAGGTACTTCATGATTTTTGTTGATGATTTCACTAAAATGATAAGGGTAGCATTTCTGAAAGAAAAATATGAGGCATTTGAAAAGTTTAAGTTGTTTAAGATAGAGTTGAGCATGAATCTAGAGTAAAGATTTAAAAAAATTAAGATTAGATAGAGGTATAGAGTTTATCTTGAATGATTTTAACACTTTTTGTGAAGTAAATGACATCAAGAGATAGCTATCGACACCTAAGACCCTAAACAAAATGGGATTGCTAGAAGAAGAAACAGGTTTGTAATAGAAGCAACAAGAGCTATTATATTTGAGAATGATGTATCAAAGAAATTTTGAAGAGAAGATGTCAACACAGCAGTATATATAATGAACAGAGTGTATATTAGAAAAGGTACAAACAAGACTCCCTATGAATTATGGTTTGGACATGCACCCTCAGTTAATTATTTTAAAAAATTTGGAAGTAAGTGTTACATAAAGAGAGATGATGATATTGTTAAGTTTGGTGCAAGAAGTGATGAAGTTATGTTCCTTGGTTATTCATTGAAAAGAAAATCTTATAGTGTTTCAATCAAAGAAATAAGACTCTAGTTGAGTGCACAAATGTAAAAGTGGATGAAAAGTTTGGAGTAAAGAAAGAATGTTGGATTATAATAATGATGAAGAAGAAGATAATCCTATACCTTTTATAGAAAATGTTGAAGTTTTCTTTGAAACTAACAATGATTTGCATAATGATGTTCAAGTTGTTGAATAGAGAGAAGAACCAAGATCTAAACCTAGAGAAGAAGTTAGAGTTGAAATAGTAACACCTATGCCTAACAGGAATTTGACAAAGAATCACCCTACTAATCTTATTATTGGAAGCAAGGAAACAAGAGTTATGACAAGAAACATAGTACATGAAGAATTGTGTTTAATTTCTCAAGTTGAATCAAAGAGTGAAGATGAGGCATGTAAGTATGATCATTAGATTCAAGCAATGAAGGAAGAACTAGATCAAATCCTGAAGAACAAGATATGGAATTGGGTCCTAGACCTAAAGACAAGATGTTATAGGAACTAAATGGGTTTTCAAAAACAAGATGAATGAACAAGGTGAGATTGTGAGAAATAAAGAAAGAATGGTATGGAAAGGATATTCATAGCAAGAAGGAATAGATTATGAAGAGACATGTGTCCATGTTACCAGGATTCAAGTAGTAAGGATGTTCTTAGCCTATGCACACGTAAAAAATTTGAAGTGTATCAGATGGATGTAAAGTCATCATTTCTAAATGGAGAACTTGAAGAAGAAATTTACATTGAGAAGCCTAAAGGATTTCCTTTCACAGAAGAAAAGGATATGGTATTCATATTGAAGAAACCATTGCATGGTCCAAAGTAAGCATTGAGAACTTGGTATGCAAGATTGGACAAGTATTTGGAAATTTTGGGATTTTCTAGAGGTATGACATAAAGCAATTTGTATTTGAAAGAAATTTAGAATGGATTCTTGATTATTATGATATTTTTGGATGACATAGTCTTTGGAGGTAGTGATGAAACAAATGATAAATTTGTCGATAGATGAAGAATGAATTTGAGATGAGTATGATTGGCGAGATGAAATATTTCTTAGGTCTACAAATTGTGCAAGACAACTATAGTATCTTCCTATCACAAACTAAGTATATGAAAGACATGTTGAAAAGGTTTATCCTAGAAAGTTGTAAGACTATTGGTACACCTATAATAACTAGTCACAAGTTATCTAGCAAAGATGAGACACCTATAGTTGAACAGAAGAAGTATAGATCCATGATTGGAGGTTTGCAGTATTTGACTCACACTAGAATAGATATAGAAAATATAGTTGGCATAGTATAAATATTTCAAGAAGATACTAGAGAAGCACATTATGCAGTAGTAAAAAGAATATTTAAAGATATTTGAAGGGTACACTTGATTTTGGATTGTAGTACGACAGATCAAGTGGCTTTACATTGTGTGCATATACTGATGAGGATTGGCAGGCAATATGGATGCCAGAATGAGCACTAGCAGTGGAGTAATTTTCCTTGGAGAAAGATCGATTCCTTGGCTAAGAAAGAAACAAGATTGTATCCCATGTAGTATAGCAAAAGTAGAGTATGTAGTAGCAACAAACAATTGTAATAAGATCATGTGGATGAACTAGATGCTAAAGGAAATTGGGATAGAATTTTTAGATTCTATTATCATACATTGTGATATCACAAGTGTCGTAAGTGTTTCTAAGAATCATGTGTTGCATTCTTGACATAGGAAGGGATGAGATAACTAGGGCCAAAGGCATACCCATCTATTCAACCACCTACAAGAGTAAACATAGCAAAAACAAATACCAAATAACTACAAACTCGAGAGATAGAGGAACAAATGCTTTCATATATTCATAAAATAATCAAATACATGCTTAGTTGTAAGGCCTTCTAGGTTACAGCCACATTGCAATCAAAATTCAAACTTCAATGATCAAACTTTGCATCTCAACTTACTTCTACTCCTACACTTATACCTTCTTCCTTCTCCCTAAGACTCTACCAAAGACCTCCTTAAATACATGCACAACCACAAGTCAGCTTGTTGTAATTACAAAAAAAAAAACTCTCATATTAAATACTAAAATAATCCATAATTTGATTCACAGTAGATACTTATCACCAGATTAAATGCAAAGGTCAGCTTTAATAGGAAACCGCACATAGACAACTTGGCAAATGAAGAATCCAACAAATGCTACAACTTGGAAAACTTAGAAATACTTGGCAATCAAAGGAAACTTAGCTACACTTAGTAACCAAAGGAACATGGCAACGCTCGGCAACCAAAGGAACTCGGCAATGCTTGGAAACCAAAGGAACTCAGCAATGCTCAATAACCAAAGGAACTTGGAGAGGCTTAACAATCAAAGGAACTCAACAACCGTAAGATAACTCAAAAGAAACTGTGAACTCAGTAAACATAGTGTACTCAAAAATGCAAAACATTGCAACTTGGCAATAACTAAGTAACTTGGTAAACATGCAAGATAGCCATGCAACCCAGGATTTTCCTACATCAGACAACCGAGGTTGAAAGAAATGATTCTCTTAAATCATTGAGATGTCACAACCTGAGCTAAGTCCAACTCAAATTGGGAAATCCATGTAGCATCTTCCATTGGTTTATTCTTCCATTTTACCAAATACTCATAGTAGTATTTTCCTCGTGCTTTTACCAACCTTCTGATCTAGTATCTATTTAACCTCTTCAATCTACTTCTTAGGATAATAATCTCACATAGCAACTTCATCATCTGACTCATGATATTTGTACAAATCAACAACATTGAATATAGGAGATATATCCATGCCATTAGGTAACTCAACTTCATATGTATTACCACTGTCAAACTTCTTCAAGATCTTACAAGGTCCAAATTTCTTCATCTTCAACTTATTGTATGTTCCAACAAGAAATATTCCTTTCTTTAAATGAACCATCACCTCATCACCAACTTAAAAAACATGATGTCTTCTAGACTTATTAGCACTCTCCTTGTACTTTTGATTACTTTCTTCCAACTTTAGTTTCACTTCGTTATGCAAAGACTCCATAAAGTTAGAAAACTCTTCTCCTGCTTCACTTATTTTCTCTTCACCCACAATATCCCTTAAATAGGATACTCCTCTAGCCTACATTTCAATAACAATATCAAAAGGTGTCTTCCCTGCACTCCTATTCATAGTATTATTATATGCAAACTCAACTTGTGCTAATACCATCTCCCAATTATGTGACTCATTCCTAACTAAGCATCCTAATAAATTACCCAAGCTTCTATTCACAACTTTTGTCTTTCTATCTATTTGTGGATGGAAAGTAGGACTAAACTGCAACTCAGTACCCATCTTCTTCCACAAAGTCCTCCAAAAATAACCAACAAACTTATTGTCTTTATCATAAATAATACTTCCAAGTAATCCATGTAATTTAACAATCTCTTTAAAGAAAATCTTAGCAAGATGCTCAGCATCTAATGTCTTCTTACAAGGTATGAAATGAGTCATCTTAGAAAATCTATCCACAGCAACAAATATAGAATCATACCCTTTTATTTCCTTAGGCAATCCAAGAACAAAATCCATATTGATGTCACTCCAAGGTTTCTCAGAACCAATAATAGGTGTATACAAACTAGTATTCTAAATTACTCCTTTTGCAACTTGACAAACTCCACAACTCTTTACAACCTTCTGAACATCCTTGTACATCTGAAGCCAATAATACTTCTCCTTTAACAAACTTAATATCTTATCAATTCCAAAATGTCTAGCCAATCCACCACAATGTTTTTCCTTAATTAGATTCAATCTCATAGAACTCTTAGGAATACACAAGTAAATACCCTTAAACAATAGACCTTCTTAAATAAAATACTCATCAAACTTACTTAGTTGTTCTGCCAAACTAGGTGCTCTGTAGTCCCTCCACATCTTAAAAAAATTAGGATTAGTATCATACAACTCCTTCATCTCATCAAAACCAAGAACTTCAACTTTCATCCCAATCAACAAAGAATGTCCTCTACTCAATACATCAATAACTTGATTAGTGACTCCACTCTTATGCTTAATCACAAATGTGAAACTCTAAAAATACTCAACCCACTTCATATATCTCTTATTCAACTTTTTTTGACTTCCCAAGTATTGTAAATCTTTATGATTAGTATACAACACAGACTCCTTAGGAATCAAATAATGTCTCTCCACTTCTTCAAGGCTTGAACAACAACATAAAACTCTTGATCATACACAGAATATTTCTTTTTAGCATCATTCAACTTTTCACTAAAGAAAGCAACATGTTTACCTTCTTGACTTAATACAACTCATATTGCACTACCACTTGAATCACATTCAACTTGAAATACCTTATTGAAAATAGGCAAAGCTAATATAGGTAGTTCAATAACCTTTTGTTTCAAAGCCTCAGAACTATTATCAGCTCTTACTAGAATTCTTTAGAATAATTGAGAGGGGGGCTGCATTAGTTATCTAAGGTCTAGACGTATAAATAAAACTTTTCACAACTTAGTGAACCCATATCCATAAAACATATTCATGCATACATCCATTAGATTATACAATCACTTAAACGTTGTAGGTTACTAACAAATCAACTTTGAAAAATGTAAGCATGAAACATAATAGATTTAATAACATATTTGATGCAATGATTTTACGTGGAAACCCAATTTGGAAAAAACCACTAGTAACATGCTACTCATTCTCACTCTTCTAAAGTGATACCCTGTGAAAGGCCAAACCTATTAAAGGTTACAATACACATTGTTAAATATGACATGGTTAGAGGATTTCAATCACCTTGTTGGGAGTGAGCCTTGTTAGAGGATGTTAGATCATTTGCTTAGAATGTCACCTAGTTAAAGGATTTACAAATGACTATTAGGTCAACTTTAATCTAAAGGATTTACCCTAGATTGGTATAATCATTAGAAAGTAACAGTAAGGCTTGATCTGATAACAAATTACAACTCACTTATAGATTACAAATCTCTCTTTTAGTCCTCCATTGTGCTTGACTTTCACACACTTCAGCTCTAATAGCTTGTTCACCCTTCAAGCATTCATACTCTTAATCCTTCTTGCTTTTCTTTCCAATAGCAGTGTCTTCTATTTGGTCACTGAATGAAGCAGTACCTTAGACCTCTTGTCTAACTTAGGTTCTCAATCATGACCAACCTTGCTTTTGACCAGCCATCTCTATAAATAGAAAATTAAGATCTTTTTGTTGTTCATCCTCTTTCATCCATTTTAGGGTTAGGTAGGATTAAATGAATCTACCCATATTTTTCTTTGAGTCCCTTCTAGAAACTTCTTCTTCAATCCTCTTTGAATTTGCCTCAAAAAAGTTTACCATGAATTCCATCACCAACTCATCATAGTTATCTTCCACATGCTTCACAAAATTCAAGAAAATAAAATAGTTATCTTAGATTCATCAAATCTACAATTTAAGATGAATACTAGCACTCAACATCAATATACTATCACTAGGCTTCCAAACTATTATTTCACTCATCATCCACTAGATAACTTGGCAACCACTAAACTTTACTAGTACTTGGCATCAACTAAAGTTTACTTGGCATGCATTATATCACTCGGCATACACTATATCACTTAGCATACACTAAACTTACTCTTTTCTTATCTCCAACTAATTTTTTTCTTGGCTTGCACTAACTTTTCTCGACACCTACTGTCCATCGGTCAATCTTGGAAGACTCAATTATTCTTACTTGTTCTTCTAGACTTAGTCAGTGTATCCAACCTTTTCAACCTTAAGTAGATAATAAATGCACTATATCATCACTATCTTAATTGATCTTTGTACTCCTTTTTCATTAATATAACTCAACCTTTCCTCTAGGTGCTTTTTTTATCTCATTTGATCAAATCCTCTTCATTAATCAAACAAATGATAGTACTCAAATCAACTAAGTAGTTGTCTTACCAGCAAGTAGAAAGCTTGACATCAGTGACAAAAAAATGGTTGAAACAATGTCAATCTATTTTCAACAATCTCCCTCTTTGAAATTGATGGCAAACTAGTACCAACAACAATACCAAAAAGAAAATAATTCCTTGTATTGAAATCTCTCCCTCAATCAACATCTTTCATCTTCTGAATAGGTTACAAAATTATGTTCTAATCAACAGACAATCAACTCAACCTTATGTCTCCCTCTTTCTAATATTTAGGTATCTCAATGCTATTATGTTCTTATGTCTTCCTCAACACTATCTTCCACTTACTAGGTAGATATATGGATTTTAATCATTTCTCTATCTATAGTAATCATCAAGTATACTATCACCCTCTTTGACAATAATGCCAAAGACTTGTCATCTCAACATGTAGATTTGAACATTTTCCATTTCTCCCTCTGTCACCTAGCTTGTGACTGATCAATTATTCTAGCTCTTTGATTACTTTAGGTAGCTCCTAAAGTAAGATCCACTACATCAAGTTGTAAGATACAACTTTCAGCTCTAGTTGATGCAAGGCACTACTTATGCTTCTTAAGTAGCCTTGGATATGGGTATCACCACTAATTTACCTCTTAGATACTCATGAGCATCCTTAGATAATGCTTTTGTGAAGATATCAACTTTTTGCTCTTTTGTATTTACATATTACATCTTCACCTCTTTGTCTTGAACTCTCTCAAGTAATGATACTTGATTGAAATGTGCTTAGTATTTGTATGCATCACATGGTTCTTTGATATATTTATAGCACTATTATTATCACAAGTTACCTAATTTCCTCCTTCATACCTTTGAGTAGTTGTTTGATCCATACAATGTTTGTATAATTCACTACAGCAGCAATATATTTAGCTTCAGGAGTAGATTGAGATATGTAGTTTTGTTTCTTGCTAGTCCATGTAACCAACCTTTTTCCTAAGAAAAAAGTTCCTCCACTAGTGCTCTTTTTGTCATCAATATTTCTAGCCCAATCAGCATTAGTGTAGGCTCTCAACTCAAACTTCTCATTTGTCTTGTAGTATAGACCATAGTCTTTTATTCCTTTCAGATATCTCATTATTCTCTTAATAGCCATCAAATGATTCTTCGTAGGATTAGTAGAAAATCTTGCAAATATCCCAATAGATAATGCAATAGTAGGTCTTCCATGTACTGCATATTGCAATTTTCCAATATAGACCTGTACAATGTTTGATTCACCTCAGTTGAATCATCATTCTTTGACAAATTTTGTCTTGTTAGCATAGGTGTGCTTACTAGCATGGAATCTTCCAATCTAAAAATTTTTAGAATTTCCTTTACATATTTAGGCTAAGTGATGTATATACCATATTGCATCTGATGTACTTGCAAACCCAAAAAAAAACTTGATCTCTCCAAACATAGACATCTCAAATTATTTCTTCATTTCATTTGCAAAAGCTTTACATAAGTATCTTGACCACTTAATATTATTCCAACAACAAAAAATTTAGATAGAAAAATACCTTTGTCTTTTTCTATCTTCAAGTATAGATTTTTGTTATCATCAATCCTCTCAAATCCAATCTTCATAAGATAATTGTGAAGCCCTTTATACCATGCTCTTGGTGCTTGCTTCAAACCATATAAGTCTTTCTGTAGTCTACATACCATATTTTAGTTTTCAACATCAAAAAGTCCTTTTGGTTGTTCAATATAGACCTCTTCTTCCAATACACCATTTAGAAATGCAGATTTAACATCCATTTGATAAATTTTTAAACCTTTGTATGCAAAGCAAGCAAGCATAGTTCTTGCTCCTTCTGATCTCACAACAGGGGTGAATGTTTCTCCATAGTCTATCCCTTCTTCTTGTGCATACCCTCACAACTAATTTTTCCTTATTCCTTATGACCACCATTTTCATCTAACTTGTTTTTGTACACCCGCTTGGTGCAACTCACATTCTTATCTTTAGGTCTAGGAACTAGAGTCCATGTCTTGTTCTTTTCAATCTATTCAATCTCTTCTTTCATGGCTTAACTCTAGTCCTCATCTTCTAAGGCATCTTTCATTGTCTTAGGCTCATGCATGCTAAGCAAACATTTATCACTTCTTAACATATTTAATTTCATTGGTCTTGCATCTCTATCTCCAATTATTTGTGCAGCAAGGTGATGTCTTTTGACATACTTTGACAATCTTGGTTCTGCTCTATTTTTCTCTCATTAGGTTTATCAATTTATGAATCAATATATACTTCTCTATTAGGTAATTCAACATCTCTTTCATGTACACTAATCTTATAATCAAAATTTGCCTCAACCTCATTCTACAAATTGGCACCTAACTATAGCTCAATTCCTAAATGCAACTTGGCATCCATTGTTGGAAGTCACTAATACTTTCTATTGATTTCAAATTAGATTTGCAACATCTTCATCAGTAGGCATACCTTCATAAAAGTATACAAAATATTTGTATTCCTCTAGTTCCTTCATAGGTTTAGCCTCATGTACTTTTGTATATTCATCAAATTTCACATTTTCACTTTCCACAACTTTATTAGTGTTAGTATGAACAATCTCCAAAATTTCTTTAGAGGTGTAAGGCTTACTCTTAAAACTAGACTGTCATTTTTCCTAACTGACATTGTTTGCAAATTATATTGTCAGGTTTCTTCAACTTAGGAAAACCTCTTACTCTCTTCATGTTACTTATACTAACCAAGTTATCAAAGTTAACATGACATAAACTTCTTGTGCCATAACCACTCATCATCAAATTCTACAACTAGATAAGTAGAATCATCCATATCAAGGTAGAATAGATTAACTCTAGTTTAATCACCTTTTCTAATTAGTTTTCCATCAGTATTATATATCTTAGCTATCTTGTTCTCAAACTCAACCTTACAACTTGAACTATTAAGTTGTGATACACTCAACAAATTATAGTTAAGTCCTTCAACTTAATAAGCATTATCACATAAAATATTTTACGTGATTTTGATAGAACCTTTTCCTTTTATCAGATAGAGTGCATCAATACCAAATTGTACACTATTTCCATCATAATAATCAATGTAATGAACTTACTTTTATCTCCAGTCATGTGATGTGAACATCCACTATCAATGATCCATCTGTCATTCTTGTTCACACAAGACACTAGTGAAGTTGCCTCATCCTCATCAGAATCATCCTTCATTGCAACATACACCACTTCATCATCATGATCATTAGATCCATCTTTGGTTTCCTCTTCTACAATGTAGCAATACTTCTTGCCTTTTTCTTTCTAATCTTTGTTGTCTTCATCTCTCTTACTTTTTTACTTGTCTCCACCTCTATAGGTCTTCTTCTCTAAACATCTAGCAGCAATATGACCAACCTAATTGCAATTAAAACACATGATAGGTAACTTACCTTTGAATTTGCCTTTACCTCTATGAAATCTCCTTGATAGTAGTGCTTCAAGTTGTTCTCCATCGTCCTCACCTGTATCACTGTCATTGGAAACATATTTTACCTTTTTCTTCTTCTTCTTATTAGTTTCCTTCAATGACATATTTTCTTTGAAAGTACATTCAACATTGTCATGTTTGAAGTTGTCAAAATTAAATAGCTCAAAAGCAATGAGCCTACCAACCAAACCTTCAAGAGTCATATTAGAACCTGCTATACATCTTAGTTCTTGTATTGCAGAAAATCTAATAACATAGATGGGCAGCAGTGTTCTCAAAAAATTGCTTATTATAGTATCATCATCTATCTTACCAGTAGATCCTCTTATAGCATTAACAACATCTTTTATCCTAGAGCAATATTGAGCAACATTTTTGCCTTCTAGCATTCTCATATCATCGAACTTACCTCTAATACTTTTAGATTTAGCTCTCAAAACATTTGCATCTCCTCCATAGATGGTGTGAAGAGCATCCCACATCTTCTTTGCACTATCACAACCCTTCATGTCATCAAACTTGGCATAACTTAGGGCAAAGGAAATTTCCAACATTGCTTGATTGTATTTTTTCTTCTTTTTTAGATCTTCAATAGTTAGGGCTCTAGCAGGATCAACATACTCAGTGGTGATGGTAGATTGTGCATGGTCTCCAAGACCTCCTAGGTGTAGCTTCATCAGACTCTACCATGTAGGGAAGTTGTCCTTGTTAAGCTTGGGTACCTCTCTCTTTAACATCTTGATCTTTTGCTTCTAGTACCTTCAAAATAGTCCTCTTAAGCAGATGGCTCTAATACCAATTTTTGGAATTCTTTAGAATAACTAAGAGGGGGTGAATCAGTTATCCAAGGTCCAGATGTACAAATAAAAAATTTCACAACTTAGTGAACCCATATCCATAAAATATATTCATGCATGCATCCATTAGATCATACAATCACTTAAACTTTGTAGGTTACTAACAAATCAACTTTTTTTTTAAAAAGTATGAAATATAACAGATTCAATAACACATTTGACAGAATGATTTTTCGTGGAAACCAATTTGGAAAAAATCACCAATAACATGCTATTCATTCTCACTCTTCTGAAGTGATGCCCTGTGAAAGGCCAACCCTATTAAAGGTTACAATACACATTGTTAAATGTGACATGGTTAGAGGATTTCAATCACTCTGTTAGGAGTGAGTCTTGTTAGAGGACTTTAGATCATTCACTTAGAATGTCACCTAGTTAAAGGATTTACAAATTATTTTTAGGTCAACCTTAATCCAAAGGATTTACCCTATACTAGTACAATGATTAGAAAGTAGCAGTAAGGCTTGATCTGATAAAAAATTACAACTCACTTGTAGATCATAGATCTCTATATCAATCCTCCATTTTGTTTGTCTTTCACACACTTCAGCTCTAATAGCTTGTTCATACTTCAAGCATTCATACTCTTAAGCCTTCTTTCTTTGCTTGCCAATAGTAGTCTCTTTTTTTTTTGTCACTAAATGAAGCAATACCTTAGACCTCTTGTCTAACTTAGGTTCTCAAATTAGGGTTAAATAGGATTAGGTAGGATTCAATGAATCTACCCATCTTTTCATTTGAGTCCCTTCTAGAAATTTCTTCTTCAATCCTCTTTGAATTTGCCTCAAAATAGTTTACCATGAATTTTGTGCCACCAACTCATTATAGTTATCTTCCACACACTTCAAAAAATTTAAGAAAACAAAATAGTCATATTAGATTCAGCAAATCTACGATTTAACATGAATACTGGCACTCGGCATCAATATGTTGTCACTTAGCTTCCAAACTATTCTTCCACTCATCATCCACTACATAACTTAGAAACCACTAAAGTTTACTAGTACTCGGAATCAACTAAAATTTACTCAACATACAATGTATCACTTGGCATACACTGAACTTCCACTTTTCTTGACTCCAACTAATTTTCTACTTGGCCTGCACTAGCTTTTCTCGACACCTACTATCCACTCGATCAAGCTTGGAAAACTCAATTATTCTTACTTGTTCTTCTAGACTTAGTCAGTGAATCCAACCTTTGCAACCTTAAGTAGATAATCAATTTACTATATCATCACTATCTTAACTTATCTTTGTACTCTTTTTTCATTAACATAACTCAAACTTTCCTCTAGGTGCTTTTGTTATCTCATTTGATCAAATCCTCTTCATCAATCAAACAAATGATAGTACTCAAATCAACTAAGTAGTTGTCTTACCAGCAAGTAGCAGGTTTGACATCAGTGACAAAACAATTATTTAAATAATTTTAATCTATTTTCAATAAGCTCCATGTGTCCACTTGAATTCCTTTTTATCTCCTCTCGTTGTCTTAGTCATAGCATTACAAACAAAAATGAAATTCCTTATAAACTTCCTGTAAAGATTAGCCAAACCATGAATTGATCTTACCTCACCCACATTCTTAGGTGTAGGCCACTCTGAAATTTCTTTAACCTTCTCATGATCCATCTTCAAACCATCAGCTGAAATAACAAATCCCAAATACACAATCTCCTCTTGCATAAAGGAACACTTCTTTAGATTAATTATCAACTTCTCCTCTTTCAATATCTGCAACTTGTCTAACATGCTCAAGATGTTCCTCCTTAGGCTTATTGAATATCATAATATCATCCAAATAAACAATCACAAACTTACCCAAGAATCTTTTCAGAACTTCATTCATCAACCTCATGAAAGTACTAGGTGCATTAGTCAAACCAAAAGGCATTACCAACCATTCATACAAACCATCTTTTTTCTTAAAAGAAATCTTCCATTCATCACCTTCTCTGATTTTGATCTGATGATAGCCACTCTTCAAGTCAATCTTCGTAAAATACTTTGCTCCATTTAAACAATTCATTATGTCATCCATCCTTGGCATAGGAAACCTATATTTCACTGTGATCTTGTTAATAGCTCTGGAATCAATACACATTCTCTATTCTCCATTCTTCTTAGGTGCTAATACAATAGGTACAACACATGGACTCAAACTTTCTCTAATCAAACCTTTCTCCAACATCTCATGCACTTGTTTGTTAGGTTTTTCATTTTTAGTAGGTATCAATCTATATGGTGCTTTATTTGGAAAACTAGCTCTAGGAATCAGATCCATACAATGACTTATACTCCTTATTGGTGGTAAACCATTAGGTATATCCTCTACAACAATTCCCTTATACTCATTTAGCAATTCTACGATTTCTCCTTGCACTCAATCAATACTACTAGTTTCTGTCGTCACTCGATTACCACTAACTGGCACTCGTTTAGCACTATTTTCTAATACTCAGCTACTACTGGCACAACTTGGTCTCCTAGGGATTATAACAAAATAGATTTGATTCTTCTTCATTTCCTTTTCAAATTTCTTTCCATTAACCATGCAAATACTTACAATATTACACATAACCTCATCTAGACTTTCAATCAAAGGTAGCAATATTTGCTTCTTCCCACTCACTTAAAGAGTATATTGATTCAACCTTCCATCATATATACCATATCTATCATATTTCCAAGGTCTACCCAACAATATATGACAACAATCCATAGACATAATATCACACAACACTTCATCAAAATAATGTACAATCTTGAATTTCACAATACATTGTTCAGTTACCAATATCTTATGCTCATCTTTGATCCATGAAATGTGATAAGGTTTAGGATGCTCCAACCTCTGCAACTATAACATTGTAACCAATTATTTTGATGCCAAATATGTAGAACTTCCCCTATCAATGATCACCTTGAAACATTTTCTAGCCATATTACATCTGGTCTTAAAAAGACTTCTCCTTAGGATAGGTTCATCGTCACTTCCCTTATTACATAAGGTTCTTCTCACCATCAGATTTTCTCCAACCTTAGTTCCACTAGGTGAACCCTCAGTGTCTCCTTGAACCACAACATTTATGTTACCTTATCCATTTTCAAAAGATCTACATTTAAAAGATCTATGCCCTTCTTTACCACATCTGAAATAATTACCACAAAACCACCTCAAGAATAGGAATTTACCTCTTCCTTAGTAAGACCCAGTACCTCCTCAGTAAGAATCACCACCTTTCCACTCAAGCGTGCCTTTATCATCATTCTTTCATTTAGATTTTCCCTTATCTTGCATAGAATTTTCAAATCTACCACCTTCTCCATAAGATCTACCTCTGCCTCTCTAGAATCTACCACCTCTACCTCTTTGTATTTGTTCATGCTTCTTTGTCAAGATCTCCTTAGCTTTCAAGGCATATTTCTATGCTTCCTCCACACTTTTCAATTTCACAAAACTTATCTCATCTTGAATTCCATATCTCAATCCATTTATGTACCTTAAAATTTTCTCAAAATCATCATCCACATGTCTAGATCTGGTGTCCATTCTATAGAATTCCTCAGTATACTCCTTCATAGTTATATCTCTTTGTCTCAAATTTTGCATCTTCCTCAACAAACCAACTTGGTAATCACCAGGAATAAATTTGTGTTACAAGCTAGAGTTGGCGTTGCACCAAAAGATTGACCTGTTAATGCCCAATACAACCACTAGACTTATAGAACATAGGAGGCAGTTAAGCCATGTCACAAATCCTGAAGGGGAGGGCTAGCGGTTAGTCCAACAATGCCCCCCAGCATTATGCGAGGAGATTTGAACCTATGACCAAGCTTTGCTACCACTTGTTATAAGCTAGAGTTTTTGTTGCACCAAAAAGATCAACCTTTTAATGCCCAATACAACTACTAAACTTATAGAACATAATATTTGGTTAAGCCATGTCACAAATCCTGAAGGGGAAGGCTAGGATTATTCCAACAATTTGTTTTTTACCTTGTTCACCATCTTTAGCCAAGTCTTGATCTTCTCCTTTCCTCTCCTTTGTGTATCATTTTGCAAATGCTCCCACCATAGTGAGGCATGTCCTTTCAACCCTATAACTACAATCTTCACCATCCTATTATTAGGAGTGTTTTCATACTCAAAGAACTTCTTCATTTCAGAGATCCAATCCAACACAGCATTGGTATCCAATTTTCCATCATAAGGAAAAACTTCAACAACAGGTTTTGAATTTTCCCTAGATAACACTCTCAACAACCTTACCTCATCTTGATCTTCCTCAGGTTTTGATTAGGGTTTTATAGTGTTGCTTCATCATCAATCACATCATCAATATATGTTCCTCTTCTCTAGGTTGTCTCTACAACATCTAATCTGGCTCCAATCTGTCTTAATGTATCCAACGCAGCATTGTCACCATTTCCTCTACCTCAAACCATTTTTACAACCAAGTTCTTGCAAGATTGTAACCCTCTACAAGTTCTAGGTCAAATCTGCAAATCTGCAACCCTACAACCCAAACTCACTTTAGGGTTCTACATGATCCAATCTCCACAAGGATGAACATTTGTCTCTAATACTACCTAATGCAAGGAGAGATGAGATAACTAGGGACAAAGGCACACCTAGCTATTCAACCACCTGTGACAGTAAACATAGTGGAAACAAACACCAAATAATAGAAAACTTGGGAGATAAAGGAACAAACACTTTTATATATTCATCAAATAATCAAATACATGCCTAGCTATAAAGCATTTTGGGTTACAGAAACATTACAATCAAAATTCAAACTTTAATTATCAAACTTCACATCTCAGCTTACTTGTACTCCTCCTACACTTCTACCTTCTTCCTTCTCCCTAAGACTCTACCACAGACCTCCTTAAATACATGCATGGCCACAAGTTGGCTTGTTGTAATTACAACAAAATAAACTCTCATATTAAATGCTAGAATAAGTCACAAGTCAACTCACAACAGATACCTATCACCAAATTAAATGCAAAGGTCAGCTTCAATAGGAAACCACACACAGAAAACTTGAAAAATGAAGAATCCAACAAATGTTGCAACTCATTGAACTCAACAATAGTGTTGATGCTTCCTATATGGGGGAGTATCTACGATGAGTAGAGTCATCAAGGACTCTTGGTAGTCGGTATAGAATAGTGTCTTTGGACACTTGAGATAGTTGGAAACTTGGAGAAGATGATTGACATAATAAACCCTTTGTCATTGATATCAATGGGGGGAGATTGCATGAAAAAATCTCCTATGTATGCAGGAGAAGTATTGTAGATGGAGGAGAGATTATGCATATGAAAGACATCTTCTAAGTTCATGAAATAAGGAAAAACATTGATGTTCATATCAATGGGGGAGAAGTATAAACAATTGATTTTCATGCATGTAAGAATGAGAAAGAACAAATGGAGAGTTGTTCCTGTGAGTTAGAATATGAACAACTAGTGTTGATCCTAAGAATGATGAAGAATAGACAAAAAAATGTTCCTGTGAATTTTAGATATTATTCATGAAGAGGATTTGAAAAGAAAGAAGGAAGCAACAGTAGCAGCAACAGAGTTTGATTTGGTATTCTTGTAACTTGGATGTTTTTCATCTATGTTGTCATCAATGCCAAAGGGGGATATTGTTAGCATGAATTTTGATAGTATTCCTTTTGAGGAGTATCCTAAGCATTAGAGAGATGGTTACCATGATTGACATGTTGCATTCATGACTATGTTTGTCATTGATGTCAACAAAGTATTATTTCTACAAAGACTGACAAAGTACTAGATAGAGAATGAGGTCATACAAACTGTGTATTAATGATGAGGTTAAGAGTAGTTGAGGATATGTTCTGCATTGTGTCCTAATGAAGTGGAGAAGTGGGGATACAAAGAATTGAAGACATGTGAAAGTTATTCAAGTTTTACAGAGGATAGTGTGTAGATAGAGTACCTAAGAAGTAGTTTCTAATGTTTGAATTGTTCTCTTAACAGGGATAGAATCCTGATGAGCATAGTTAGATAGTGATAGTAGACAACCTGATGATGACATCAGAAAGTGCACAAGATTAGAGGTCACACTTGTGATAAGTTGTATCTACTATGAGCTGACAATGTTATGTAAT
The DNA here is from genome assembly GCA_028749045.1 of Cupressus sempervirens. NCBI lineage: Eukaryota > Viridiplantae > Streptophyta > Pinopsida > Cupressales > Cupressaceae > Cupressus > Cupressus sempervirens. The sequence goes on along the minus strand of CM053783.1, from coordinate 91,819,743 downwards.
TGTAAAATGATTGTAATATCTTAATGAGGTCTTATTATAATTAATTGGGAAATCCTCAAGGCCAACTCAAGGAAATTTTTTAAGGATATGGTATAAAGGAAGGTTATTTTCCTTGTGATGATGTGTGTGTGTGTATTCAAGTGTGATATGTGTAGTACTTGATAAATGAGAGTAAGTGATCCAGGGGATTAATTAGATGTGAAGTTCAAAGATCTAGTATTGAGATCAGAAGAGGATTGGTCTGGTCAAGAGGATAGAGGAACTAGAGTTATTCATTTCCATTATTCTACAAGGAATAATACAGAGATTAGTTGGATAGTGAGTTCGGTCGTCTTGCCCCTAAAGTTATTTGGATAGTTGGTCCATCTACCTTTAACAAATCTTAACAAGGTTATAATTGTAAGAATTTGGTATAGCTCTGATACCATGTAAGAATTTGCCTTAGGGAAAAATCACCCAAGACCAAGAAGCACAATAACTAGCAAAAAATAGTCTAACAGAGTATGATCAGAATAACAATATGATATTCAATTCATTGTATTGTACACTAAGAGTGCCTGTATATAAAGGCCTCTAGAATGCCTAGGAGTTAGCAATATGATAAGCCTCACAACTAAGCACATGTCCCCTAGGAGTGGATTATCCTCCATTAAGCATAGGAGTTAGTGCGATGATGAGAGGATAAGCCTACAAAGGTGTGTCATGTACAATTATGTTGTAGACACCATGTGCTTAATTAAGAGTGTGAACAGCTATGTTTTCAACATGACAACTCAGTTGATTATGCAAACTCTAGTGTTGTAGACACCATGTGCTAAATTAGAGTTGCTTACTCTTGTGTTGTCAACAAGATAACTCATATGAGTATGCAAACTCTTAGGTTTCTAACCTAATAAATAAAAAAATAATGTATTTATCCTAAGTAAACTTAAGTAAAGTGTAAATAATTATTATTTGCACTAACACCCCCCCTTAAGTGCAACTTAGGGGAATGCACTTAAGCTCACAAAAGATATGATGAAATGCATAATGGGTCCTAGCTACTAGGCCATGTTACATACCCAAGTACAAATGCAATACTGAAATGCAATGAAATCTCTCTGAAAATGGAGAAAAGGGGAAAACCTCATGGGAAAAACCCTCCCCCAAAAAGAGAGATAAATACAATAAAAAAAGATGCACGTATGGATGGAGTAATAGAGACCCCCTATTATGACATAGATCATGCATATACAATAGAGAATCCCTCGATGAAATCCCCCCCAGTGAAGGATATCCAAATGATGAGTGTTTGAAGACAAAAGAAAATCCAATGCCGACAAACAATATTTCTCCCTTTAGGAAGAAAAAAACACCAAGTATAGGTGCAAGTAAGCTTCCCACTATGGATAGGAAGATGGAAGAGGGATCCAGATGTAGTATGGTGTGGATGTTACCTCTAAGGTTTGCTTAGATGTCAACAAGTCCTTGATGAATGTAGATGCCATGAACCAATCTGGTGGATGCCCAAAATTAGGTGGCAAGCAAGGTAACATGTCCATTTATGAACCTAAATCAACCTCCAAAGACAATGAAGCATCCTGATAGGAAGATGTAGGAAGAGAAGCAATGTAGCCTCCCCTTAATGATGGATGCACACCCATGATAGAAGCTCCTTGATGACTAAAGAAGCTACACCATGAAAGTTGAATGATGGTCCTCCTTGTAGGAAGAAATCGTGCCATAGGTGTATTAGAGAACGCTCCCCAACTAATAGGAAGAATCCTCAAAAAATATGATGTATGAGGAAACTGGAAGAAAATCTCCAAAGACTGATATAACTCCTCATAAGTGAAAGAGTCCTTCTCTAATGCTGTAAAGAATCCACAATCATGTTAGAACAATCAAGTGGTTGAGGGTCAAAGTGTGCCCTCACAATGAGTGAAGAACTCTCCTCAAGAAAGAGAAGATTGATGTCATCGATGATGTCTCCCACATCTTCAATGTGAGACTCCACGAATAGCCCTATAATATCTAGAAGGAATTCATCCCATGAAGCTGAAGTAGGAAGACATGGTAAATCCTACTACACTGAATCAAGAGCATCTATGGCTGGAACTAGATCAATAGAATCAATAGGACTATCAGAATGTGTGATCTCATCTAGAGTTGGAGGTACCATAACTGGAGTGATTGAAGATAGAATGTCTTCTAGAAATGTAGGAATTATAGGATCTCCATATGCTTCCCAAAGACCCATCCAAATGTCATAAGGATACATGAACTTGTTAATGACCTCAAAGCAAGAATGAGTGACACTGAAATAAATGATTTCCAAAAGTATTGCAACAAGTGGTTGTTCAATGGAAGAGATCAGTTCGTTGGAACAAAAAGTAAGGAAATTTCCTTGTGCTCTCTTCTTAGATGATCAATGATTAAGGCACTCCATTTTTGATAGTTCCTCTTTGTCAACTTCAATTTAAAATCACCTCGACATGTGAAACAAAACTCCATGAGATCAATTAATGTATGCACCCCCCAAAATGCAAAAATAAGCAATCAACTCCCCCAATGTATGATTTGGTATTTTATAGGTAGTGCATTTATAATAGGCCACTTGCCAATTCAGGCCTTAGTAGACATCTCATTTTTCTATTTACAACCTCCTCTTGGAGTTCAAATCTAGAACTTTACAATGCAGCTTAGAAATACAACAATTTTGAAGCAATACAACATAAAGAAAGGACTTATTTCTAAAAGTGATATTTATGTCCACACAAGCCTATAATCTGATTATAGATTTGGAAAGTAGATAAAAAATTATTTACTTTCAAAAAAATTGAAACATATTTATGTGTCCAGATGAGCCCATACAGAACAATTGAAGTTGCAAAATGCAGGATTGGATAGGTACAGTCACCAAAAATTATAATTTTTGACAAATATGTGCACCAAAACCAAAAAATAATAGCATCACTAAAAAGTTCAAGAAATTCTATCCAAAATTTAAATAAATTGCACCTGATTTGGAGCCCAGATGACTAAGATATGACCTTCCAAAGTCGAACTGTCAAATCAAAACTTTATCTGGAGAGGGGTTTGATTAGAAAACTGTGAGGTTAAATTTGACATCCAAATGACTGTCAGAGTAGTTCAATTTGGCCTCTAGATGATAGTCAAATGATCGTCAATTTTAAATCAATGTTTTGATGATGTCAGCAAAAGATTCTCGCTTGCTAACATGGTAGGTGATGTGTCAATGTACAGACGTACAAATATGCTTGCATGTTGTACAATCAAGTTGATGTGGCAACTCCACGTGGCTACTGACTGGGTCTCCTCACTGTCAATGCTGACATGGAGGCTTTGCATCCTCACTAATGTGTCACCTGTTGGATGTCATGTGGCTGCTGTGGAGTGTTACCTACATGTTGGTGTCCTACGTGGCAACTGGAGTAGTGACTAGGCATAGAGGTCATAGATGCTACATTGTAGGATCACCTTGTGGAGGTGTGTTGGGCAGGAAGGAGTCACCAAAGATCAGAAGGTACCGCTGAGAGTTTGGCCAACGGGAGCCAGAGAAATGTCTTGTCGGCAATGCAATTAGTCCCACATTGCCATGGGGAGCAATGTTGATTGTGTTTAAAAAAAAAATACCACAGATTTTGAAATAAATGTGAGGTCGTCGGGTTAAAAAAAGGTAGTCACTAGTTTATATATATGCGCCAAAAATTGAATGAATGCTCCAATTTTTTGGATCTGTCGGATTCTGGTATGATCGATCGATAAATGTGATTGTTGAATTTGATGAGAGCCGCTGAAATTTGTAATGTTGTGGGTTGGGTTGGAATATGCCTCTCTGTGATGGAATATTCCACCTACAAGGGTCAGGATTTCACCACTCGGTTCTTGCAAAAAAAAATTCTCTACAGGCTTGATCGCCTAAAAAAATTTGAACAAAATGCTCCAAAAAATACAAAGAAAATAAAATTAAAAAATCTGAAAATGATCATACCGGATTTGAAAATCGAGCCTTCGGGTGTTGGTTTGCAAAAAAAAATTGCCTCAAATTTGACTATGGCCCAATATAGGCAAATTTATAGTCAATTTCCATTGAATTGACACTCCAGACATAATGGTGAGGTCTGCTTTGGCTCTAGACGCTCCTAATAGCTGTGGATACTCTGAATCTAAGTTGAAGTGTCCTTAGAGAGGTGAAGTAAGAACTATCTCCAATGATATGAAATGACACTCCTATGGCTAAAATACCATTTAAGAATTTGGTATAGCTCTGATACCATGTAAGAATTTTTCGTAGGGCAAAATTATCCAAGACCAAGAAGTACAATAACTAGCACAAAATAGACCAACAAGGTATGATCAGAATAACAATATGATATTCAATTCATTGTATTGTACACTAAGAGTGCCTGTATATAAATGCCTTTGGAATGCTTCTAGAATGCCTAGGAGTTAGCAATATGATAAGCCTCACAACTAAACACATGTCCACCAGGAGTGGATTATCCTCCATTAAGCACAGGAGTTAGTGCAATGATGAGAGGATAAGCCTACAAAGGTGTGTTACATACAATTATGTTGTAGACACCATGTGCTTGATTAAGAGTGCGAACAAATGTGTTGTCAACATGACAACTCAGTTGATTATGCAAACTTTAGTATTGTAGACACCATGTTCTAAAATAAGGGGGGGTGTTGGTGTAAATAAGTATTTACTTATTACACTTAAGTTTACTTAGGTTAATGCATTATTTTATTATTATTTTAGGTGGGATACTTAGGAGTTTGTGTACTCTCATTGAGTTATGCAACTCTAATTATGCACATGGTGTCTACAACACAGGAGTATGCATCATTTACTGAGTTTTCATATTGACAACACAGTTATCCGCACTCTTTATTTAGCACGTGTTTTCTACACCACTGATTTGCATGCTACATCATTGTAGGTTTATCCTCACATCATCACACTTAATCCTGTGCTCAATAGAGGATAACGCATATTTGGTGGACATGTGCTTGGTTATATGACATATCATGATGCTGACTTCTATGCATTCTAGAAGCTCTCTTAAGGCCTTTATATACAGGCACTCCTAGTGTACTCTCAAGTTGGCTAAGTTGAATATTGAATGAATATCGTCATTCTAATCATACTCTGTCTATTTTGGTCTACTGTGTGCTTGTGTTGAGTTCTTTAGTTCTTGGGTGAATTCTGGCCTAAGACAAATTCTTACACTTACTCCTATGTTTTCAACAAGACAACTCATATGAGTATGCAAACTCTTAGGTGTCTAACCTAATAAATAATAAAATAATGCATTTATCCTAAGTAAACTTAAGTGTAAATAATAATTATTTACACTAACAA